>CM026076.1:1137500-1178112 GCA_014839685.1 Anableps anableps | reverse complement strand
GTTCGGCCTGGAACCGATCGGCCGTTCGAGAAACCTCCCAATAACCAACCTGCCCCTGCCTGGTATAAAACCACTACAAGAAGCTCTTTGTGTCTGCCAGCCTGGCAGCTGGACTTTGTTCTGCTTCAAACTTCTGTCAGGAACAGAGAAACTCAAACAACTACTTCCTTCCTTCAAAATAAGAGTCCCAACATGAATACAGGAAGTAGCGTTCAAAGCACACATCTTTCTATCTGCTGGTCAGAACAACAGCTACAATATGAGGTGAAGACAGAGAAACAACCAGAACTGAGATAGAAAACAGTGTTGAGGGACATGGCCTCAGGCCGTGTTGCCATGGCAACCGTGATCACGGATCATGTGGCACGAAGCCATGGACGTGTTGGCTTTCTGATTAATTAAAGGGCCAAAGACTGATAAGATGATTGCTTCATGATTTCTCTTTTAGAGACATATAACTATTTAATCAATCTGAAATGTTTACTTGTTGGATCAGGTAAGTTAAATGATTAAATGTTAAATGAAATGAGTCTGAGTTACATAGATTGTGATGACTGCTGAGTGAGATGATGAGGCAGCAATAGAGACAGTTCAGTTTGACCTTCTTCAGGTCAGATAAGAGCCCTGAGGCACAGCTGTTTTTATTAACTCATCTGCTTTCTCTTTCAGTGCTGCCCAGGTCTGTGCAGAGTCATGCTGGCAGTGTGATAATGATCCAATCAAACTGTCATTTCTTACTTGTTGGATCCAACCTGCTCATGACTCAGTATTAAGTGTAAATGATTTTTACGTATTTCTGTAATAAACACATGAATCTATGATGGTTTGAAATGCATGAGTCTGCAATAACTAGCATTTCAGCTTCACCTTGTTTTAAGAACATTCAGATAAGAACCGCCAGCGATGCAGGCACATATCAGCTGGGCGACGAAATCTGAGCTCCATCGATTCAGAACTGAGACTGCTGACCCATCAGAAGAGCAAGTAAGTCCTACATCTGCTGGTAGGTGAAGATCCCCTGTATCAGAGCTCTGGTTCCATCAGAGAAGTCCTCAGACCTCCATCAGCTTGGAGGTTAAGATCACCAAGCCAAAAAGATCTGGTTCTGTCCAGAGAGATCCAAGTCCACCAGCTTGTTGCCTGAAGCATCAGTCCATCAGCCTGGACTATGAGAAGCCTGTTTCTGTCTTCCAAACAACTTTCAGTTAGTATTCTTCAAGTGCAGCGTTATGAAAAAATAGGTTAGATTAGATAGATTAATTACTTTTCTTATTCTCATTAATGAATTAGCTGAACTGACCCCTTCAAATTGTTCTTGATTGTTCTGTGTGACTGTAATTCAATGGTTTTTCAACAGAAGTAAAACCGTCTTAGTGCATGGTTCACAAAATCATGGGAAGTATTTAAACTTTGGCTCAGTGTAAATTTAACATAGGTTATTTTAAACAACATCCCTGGGACTTGCATAACTCACTAAAGCATACCTGGATCAGTACCAAGAGCCAGTTGTGAGATGAGAAGAGCAGCCGTTTAATGAATGTGTTCTGTGGAATCGAGGTGACTCAGGCTAATAGTTCGGCTAATCCACAGGAGGAAGAGGGGTGTGACATTACAGATGGAGGTTGTGAGAATCAAGGCGAGTCTTCTCCAACAAACCAGCTAAATAGATTCACTTATGAGTTCTGAGGTGGGTAATACTCTGCAGACAGGATCTAGTACTGAAGAGGGAGATAGCTGGTTAGGTGCTAACCCTCTCATAGGTAGAAGCTAGTTGGGGGAGGCTGAGTACTTCAGAGGGAGACAGTGTTAGCCTCTCAGTGATAGGAAGCTAGGATGGGAGGGGAAGAGCACACCTGCACAATAACAACAGTTTCAACATCTCTCTCCAACCTCTTAGTTCCACATGGAGCTATATTTGGCCCACTGCTGCTCTGAGTACCATGTCATATAGTGGTACCAGTGGATGGATTGGTTTCCCAGGTCCATTCAGCAGCAGATGAAACATTCCTGCAGTTTTTCATGGGGTGCCGTTTGTAAAATTATACAGTCAAATTAACAGCAATAATTTGGGTTATTTAGGCTGTCATAAGAGAAGAAAACGAGGTTTAGAAGGTCAGGTCATATTTTCTTCCATGATATTCATTCATTTATAAATTTAATGGTAACAAAACAAAATATCATCAGTAACTGAATATTTAGCTCCAAACTAAATATTTTTCCAGCAGACTTGACTAAAGACATTTCTCCTCTTCCTCCTCTATCAGAGCTTCTCTGCTCCTGCAGCAGGTTCCTCCCATACCTGAGAGCTTCCAGTCTCCAGTGTGGATCCTTCAGCTCCAGCCGACAGCAGCTTCACTCCTGAGTCTCCTGGATGATTGTAGCTCAGGTCCAAGCTCTTTTCAGATGGGAGGGGTTGGAGGTCAGAGCTGAGGCCAGAGAAGCACAGCCTTCCTCTGAGATCAGACAGCCTGACAGCTGCAGACAACCAATTCAACACATGATGAGAACATGAGAACGTTGAGGTAGAACCCAAGGTCTGAACTAGGTCATTTTCAGGAGGGGGAGAAACTAGAAACTGGTTTATATAACATAAATATGAACCTGTATTTTGTTCTATAGGTAATTACCAAAAAAAAAAAAAAAAAAAAATCAACATTTTTCACATGTAGAATAGATTAGAATAGAAACATCCTTCATTCTTCGACAGCAGGATTCTTCAGGTTTACCAGCAGCAAGTTGAAGGTAATGGAAGTATTGGATATTCAAGAATAGGTAAAAACAGAAAATTCTAAAGTAAGAGTCTGAGAGTCAGGGCAAATTTACAACATAGGGAAAATAACTGTGTACAGTTATTATAAATAGCATAATCAGATCAAAAGAAATGTGCAGTTGATTAGGGCAATTTATAATCATGTACAAGATGTGAATATTTGTGTGTAGAAACAGCAATAGACTATTCATAAGAAATTTAAAAAGACTGCAATTAACAGCAAGGATGTAAAAACTATTTTGGTTGTTGGGAGCAGTGATGGGAATAAAGTCTACCAGCTGCTGGGAGGAAGGATATACGAGAATGTACCCTTGTGCACCGAGAATGCAGAAATCTGACAAGGGCCCAGAGTTGCACCAGCTATCAGTCAAAGCCTGAATTCACCTTCCTACTTATCTCTCTCTTTGGTTCCTTCAGCCTGGAGTAAATGAAAACTGGCCATGTTTACGTGTCAAGCCTTAGCGTGGTTAGCCATGTCTTAGACATCTGATATTATTATTATAGTCTACTTTTGAAATAACATTCCCATCATCTCTGATAGCAGGTAATGGAGAGAAATCTGGTTTCAGCAGGCCTTGAGAACATTGTACCTGAGAGTTTCCAGGTTGCAGTTTGGACTCTCCAGTCCAGCAGAGAGAAGCTTCACTCCTGAATCCTGCAGGTTGTTGTTACTCAGGTCCAGTTCTCTGAGACTGGAGGACTGGGAGCTGAGAACTGAGGACAGAGCTTCACAGCTTCTCTCTGATAGGTTACAGCCACTCAGTCTGAGGAGACAGGGAGAAAAATCTTATACTAAACCAATCCATCAAAAATGAGGTTTATTTTTTCCAGTCATCGATGTTCATTCTGGAAAGTTTGATGGAATCGTCTCATTTTGGACGTCTTTTATGTTGCCTTTTGTTGTGAACCGGTTCATTCTGTAGTTTTTTTCCTCCAGCCATGAAGGACTGAACTACAGGAAACAAGGAGGGCTGATATGAGAACTATTTAATCCCACAATGCACTGCATTAATCCAGTTTCAGTTTTAGTTGGAAGAGGTGGAGTTTTGCTGCGTGAATATGTAACATCATGTTCAGGCGCTGAAGGAACTGATATCTCTTTTTTTACTACTCGTCGTCCGCAAGTGGTCAACATCAGGAGATCACCCCCTTCTCAACTTCACTGGCAAAAGAGAAGACTACAAGCTTCTTACCAGAAGAGCTGGATCCAAAATATATATACAGTTTACTATCTGTGCATCCAGTGTTTTTTTTTCCGGCCATACAAATTAGCCTTGAGCATGGCTTAAATATAGTTCTGCAGAAGGAAGCTTTGAAACAGAGATTCCCCAAAAAGAGATGTATCTCTTATTCCTTTGTTTGAACCAACCAAACCATTGTTATAAGGGAGAAGAGAAGCACAGCTTTAACCATACTGGCCGCATGTGCCAGGCCAGCTGACATCTTCCCGAGGACCAGACAGCAGTATGGAGATGACAGGATGCTACATATTCTAAGCAAACACATGCCAGGCGCACACCGGGCTTCCCTTGTTCATCCAAGGTTCAATGGTTCTTAAGAACTTTTAGAGTAAGAGGTTGTTTCTGTGGAGAGATAAATTAGCTTAGAATAAAAAATTTGAATATTGCTTGTCTATTTCACTATGTTTTGTTGTGTGTTGCTTGAGTTTAATCCATCAAACATCTTGGGTACAAACAGGCCACAAAGCCTGTGGAATGACAAGGTTTGATTCGGATTCTTGACTGGAAGAGTCATTTTAATCATGCCAAGTCAGTTTTCTTCTCCATTTTACATGAATTTTCTTTTCCTCTCTTTCCACTAAGCTAAATATAAAATAGTCATAAAACATACTATGTATCAGTTTCTCAAAAGCTAAATGCTAGCTAAGCTAAGGTAGCTATGATTGATTCAGCTGTTTGCAAAATACCTTCCTCTCCTTTTGTTGCAGTTGGCTGTAGAAAAACTGCTGGCACTCATAAACAATTAATTTTGTTATTAACGATCTTAAAACTACATGTTGGACTAGAAAGAGATGGTTTAAAAAACAACCAAAACCAGCTTTTATCTGTCCATTTAAGCCGCCATCTTGTGACAATTAGCTTGTTCTAAATCTGCCAACTTTTATCCCAAAAGACAAAATTAGATCCATTACTATGGTGACTGATCAAAAGGATAAAGATCAATGGTCCAAAAGGTGACTGATTTCTAATTTAGCAAATTGTTTAAAGCATTACTTTCTCAAAACAATGTTTATCTTCACTTTTGCATTGTTAACTGGTTGTTTTGAACACAATACAGTTTTTTCTCAATTTAGTCTGAAAATAATCTAAATTATTTCAGAGCTAATTTGGCCTCCTTTCCAAATCTCTTCAAAACAAACCTTGGGCTTTAAGCGTAATATTCATTCTGGACTGCGACATCATTGCATCATTTTAGTGGTTCTGTTTTTGTTTCTATATTTTTTTACCGTTTTACTTTCAGTGGTTTAATAGGTTCAACATTCTTTCATCTTTTACTGAGTAGTTTAGCTGAGTGTAGCTTAGAGAGTTTGTAGATAAAGTATTTAACTGTAATGTGAATTCTTTTTGATGATAAACTCTTGAATATTGGAGAGAAGTTTTCTGTGTTTATTCGATACGTGTAGTGTCTTGTACTTTAAAAAATTATTTCAATTAATGACCTACCCTTAGCAGGAAGGTATTCATAAAAAATAACTAAAGCATTTGGCTAACATTTTCATGATAATAAAGTGGAACCCGGAATTGGTAATTTTGATCTAAATCCCTATATGCCCTAAGCAATTATTTATAGCAATTAAACACCAACCCAGACCCAAGTGTTGCACAACAATAAATAAACTGAAACAACATGAATCAAGATTTACCTCATCATTAGCAGATTTCTCTCTATCAACAATAAATGCAGTAACAATCTGTGTTCTTACAGAGCTTTGTTGGAGGCTTTAACCACTGGCAGTAGCCTCAGCAGAACCTCCTCTGAAGCAGAGTATTTCTTCAGGTCAAACACATCCAGATCTTCTCCTGATGACACTAAGATGAAACCCAGAGCTGACCACTGAGCAGGAGACAGTTATCTGTGGAGAGACGTCCTGATCTTAGAGACTTTTGGATCTCCTCCACTAGAGAACGATCATTCAGTTCATTCAGACAGTGGAACAGATTGATGCTTTTCTCTGCAGACACATTCTCACTGATCTTCTCCTTGATGTACTGAACTGTTTCCTGATTGGTCTGTGAGCTACTTCCTGTCTGTGTCAGCAGACCTTGTAGGAGTCTCTGATTAGTCTGCAGGGAAAGTCCCAGGAGGAAGCGGAGGAACAAGTCCAGGTGTCCATTTGGGACTCTGTAAGGCCTGGTCAACAGCTCTCTGATGGAGAAACTTTAGTTTGGGTTTATTAAATAATGAGACCTCTTAGATCTTGTGTTTCTTCCATCAGGTTGAGACCGGAGTTGATGAAGGTCTGATTAACATGAAGAGCAGCCAGAAACTCCTGAACACTCAGATGGACTGAAGCAGAACACCTTGTCCTGGTACAGCCCTCCTCTCTCTCTTTAAAGATCTGTGTGAACACTCCTGAGTACACGAGGCTGCTCTGATATCGATGCCAAACTCTGTCAGGTCTGATTCATAGAAGATCAGGTTTCCTTTCTGCAGCTGATCAAAAGCCAGTTTTCCCAGAGACTCAATCATCTTCCTGCTCTCTGGACTCCAGAGTTGATCTGTTTCAGCTTCTCCATCATACTTGACCTTCTTCACTTTGGTCTGAACCACCAGGAAGTGGATGTACATCTCAGTCAGGGTGCTGGGCAGCTCTCCTCCCTCTCTGGTCTCCAACACATCGTCCAGAACTGTAGCAGTGATCCAGCAGAAGACTGGGATGTGGCACATGATGTGGAGGCTTCGTGATTTCTTCATGTGGGAGATGATCCTGCTGGCCTGCTCCTCATCTCTGAATCTCTTCCTGAAGTACTCCTCCTTCTGGGGGTCATTGAACCCTCTGACCTCTGTCACCATGCCAACACACTCAGGAGGGATCTGATTGGCTGCTGCAGGTCGTGTGGTTATCCAGAGGAGAGCAGAGGGAAGCAGTTTCCCCCTGATGAGGTTTGTCAGCAGAACATCCACTGAGGTGGACTCTGTAACATCAGTCAGGATCTCCTGGTTGTGGAAGTCCAGTGGAAGCCTGCTCTCATCCAGACCATCAAAGATGAACAGAACCTGGAAGTGTTCAAAGCTGCAGATTTCTTTGGTTTCAGTGAAGAAGTGATGAACAAGCTCCACCAAGCTGAACTTTTTCTCTTTCAGCACATTCAGCTCTCTGAAAGTGAATGGAAATATGAACTGGATGTTCTGGTGGGCTTTGTCTTCAGCCCAGTCCAGAGTGAACTTCTGGGTTAAGACTGTTTTCCCAATGCCCAGCCACTCCCTTGTCATCACTGTTCTGATTGGTTGATCTCTTCCAGGTGGGACTTTAAAGATGTCTTCTTGTCTGATTGTTGTTTCTGGTCTGTGTGGTTTCCTGGATGCTGTTTCAATCTGTCTGACCTCATGTTCATCGTTGACCTCTCTAGTCCCTCCCTCTGTGATGTAGAGCTCTGTGTAGATCTGGTTCAGAAGGGTTGGACTTCCTGCTTTAGCAATCCCCTCAAACACACACTGGAACTTCTTCTTCAGACCACATTTAAGTTCATGTTGACAAACTGCAGCAAGATGTTCTAAATAAACACAGAAAGTAAAATCAGAAAGGAAACAAAATCATCCTCTGAAGATGATTTGAATCAATGTGATTCCATCTCTTCAGACATCAGTAAATGTGTGATTTATCCATCAGGTTCAATCTTTGTAGAAATCCTCTTACTGCTCTGCAGACGGTCAGCCAGCTCCTCCTGCTTCATCCTCCTCAGGAAGTTCAGGGTGATCTTCATCACTGCCTCTCTGCTGCTCATCCTCTGCTTTTCATCCTCACCTTCCAGCATCTCCTCATCATCATCTCTCTGACTCTCTGAGCATTCTGGGTCACCTGGACTCAGAACCTTCTGGATCTTCTTCAGCTCGTTCTTCACAAACGTAACAATGTTGTCCTCCAGCAGCTGGAACAGAATAATAGATGAAGGACACATCAGACTGAGATCATGGAGCCAAACATCAGGTCCATGTTGGACAGACTGACGGTCCTCTGGTCTACAAAGTGCAGCATGGAGATGACTGTGAACAGAACCCATGGAAAAGTAGTTGTTGTACATGTACAGACCATAAATATGGAGTCCAGCTGTGTTTGATGCTGCTGGGCAGACGGACCACTGGGAACCTCTGAGCTCTGCTGGTCCACTCTGTGGAGGAACCAGGAACAATTAGGAATTCATGAAATATTCATCCAGCAGTTTTCACAGATGGAATCACCAAGAGCTTCACAGTAAAAGTCCTGAAAACAGAAAAACAGAGCATCACATGAAGACAATACAAAGAAGTTAAAAAGAGGACAATGAACTAAAATAATTAAGACCAGTAAGACCAGAGTCTCCCAGTATAGATTTTATTAACTGGGTCTTGAACTGGGACTTCAAACTGTCCTCACTGTCAGCAGATTTGAGGAACAAGAGGGATGTTTATATACATCTGACTGGATGTAAATCAGGACAAAACAGCAGCTCTCAACTCTAAGTTCTCCAGAATTGACAAAGACTCCTGGATAGGTGTCGAAACGTCTTCAGCAAAAACTGAGCGAAGGTTTGGTTGCCTTTCATTTAAGCCTGTATTAGTATCAATAAAGCTGTTGAAGAAAAATCTAGTGAAGCATTCAGACCAGAGCATTTCTGAACACATTTTCATTAGTTTCTTCAGTTCTGCAAACTTGTCTGAAGCTCAACTGAAATGTAATAAATCCACTGAGATATTGAAGAGCTGAAGAACACGCTGCAGCTCTAAACTCCTGGAAGGGAACAACAACAAGTCACTGGTTAAGATACGTGTGATTGTTCCACCTGCAGCTGAGAAGAACTGAAACTCTTCATCACTAGAACTGAGGAAGACTTTCAGAGACAATGACAAAACGGTTCAGGAACAAAGAAGGAAAGTCCAGTTGGTTCCATGTTGAACTTGATTCAGTCACTATGAATATGGGAGAGGGACTAAACAGTCCAGTTAGCTCATTAGCATGGAGCAGAGAACCAGTCAGAGTGAGCTCCAGTCCAGACTAAATATTTCACTTTCACCAGAGAAAAGTGTTGAATGATGGCGACTAATCAATGAGGCCCAAAGCAACCAGATCAGAGGTGTTGAACATGATGCAGCAGCATCCAGGACGCCTCCAACAACATCCATTCTTTCCACTTTCACTGCTGTGGTTCTGGAGAACATCCAACACACACCGCTTCACACATGAACATAGAAATGTGGGGAAAGAGCTAAGCTCACGGTAAACACATGTTGGAATAAAAGCATTTCAGACTGACTCAGTTTCCATGGTTACAGCAGTTAGATACAGCTCACCTCTCTGATGGTGGAGGTCCAGGAGATTTGAAGTTAAGGATCTCATCCTTTGACCAGTCGCTCTTAAAGGACACACAGCTGGGTTCTGGTTCTGGTTCTGGTTTCAGTCTCTGATGAAACCTGACAGAAAAACTCTCATTAAAACACCTTCTGTGGAGTTTTGCTTTAAAGATTATTTCTAATGTGACTGATTTTAAAATAAAGAGCTGTGAGACCCAACAGAACCAGACAGATCATCAACTTGATGTTCTAAAGGATTCCCATCAGAACCGGTCCGATCCTCCAACATGTTCCTGATCAGGGATCCTCCTGAATAATGTCCAGCCTTGTTTAAAGAGCAGAAAGATCTGTTTCTGAGACAAACATGTTGGGTTGAAATGACTGAGAGGACAGTTTGGTGATATTAGAGCTGAGCTCCGACAAGGAGAAGAACCAGGAGTCCTTTCCTCTCTGACCATCCAAGGAGGATCTGATGGAGCTTCATTCAGAACCAGATGCTCAGTTAGAGTCCACTGAAGCTCACTGCTGAATCAGATCCACATGAGATGGAACCAGAAGTCTGGAGGCTGTAAAAACCTGTAGTTCTACTGTTTAATCCTCCATCCAAGCTGCTCTCCACCCTGCTGGGTTTAGTCTGCAGGTTTTAGACTCAGGCTTTGTTTCTGATAGACTGAATTATATTTTTAGTTCATCTGATCCTTGTTCTGATTTTTCATTCTGACTGAAACTATGATCAGTTTGTTAAAATGTTCAGTTTAATAGTAGAAATGGTTGATAATCAGCCATGTTGGCTGATGATGTTTGAACCTGAGAGATGAAACTGGAAACATGAAATGAATTCATAGAAACTTTTTCTTTCAGCTTTAATCTGTCTGGAAACTAAACTCAGATCTCATGAACATCCTAAATGTCAACCTAAAAATGAAATTCACTTCTGTCTTTGTGTTGTAATATTAATATTTGACTACATAATTGAGTCTGATTCATCTGGAAAAATTAAGCTGATGTAAAAAAGAATGAAAATGCTTCTCAGCTTACACATTGAGAAAACGGTCAGTCAGGTAGATTGGCAATTTCTTCAACAAACATTTATTGAGATGGACTTTGGTGAAAAATGTACTAGTTGGTTTCGACTGTTGTAAAAGAATCTAAAACAAGAGTTAATTGCCACTACAGTGACTTAACATAGAGAGAGGAGTAAGACAAAGAGATTCTCTCTCGCCCATCCTCTTTGCTCGCAGCATTGAGGCTGTACGGCAAGATGTTCAAATAAAAGGGATTGAGGGTGGTGGGGGGAGAGTTCATAAAATGTCCTTCTTTGCTGATGAACCGCTTGCTCTTTATAAAACATCCTCTTACTTCAATACCTCAACTCATGCTGTGCCTGAAAGATTATGGAGACATCTGTGGATATAAAATAAATCAAGAATAAATCAGAGGCTATGATGATAACAGGAAAGTTTCCAGATCAACTTAAAGCTGCAGTATGTAACTTTTATTTAAAAAACCAAAACGCTTTTTTACATATTTGTTAAAACTGTCACTATGTTGTGACGGTATAGTATAAGACAGATAATCTGTGATAAAATAGAGCTCCTCTGTCTTCTCCCAGTGCTCCCAGTACTAACTGCTGAAATACACTTCTCAGTCAGAAACAACCAGTCAGAGCCAGGAGGAGGGTCTTAGCGCTGTCAATCACCCTCAAGCTTGTGTTCACGCTGCTCACACACTCCCCCTTGCTCTCTGCTATGCTTCAGCTTCTTCCCGATTACATAACCTGCCACTAATGCTAAGGCTAGTTAGCATGGCCAACGATGACGGCAGAAAAACAGCTTTCCAGGAATGGTAAGTTGCTCTCTGCCATGAGCACATTTAGCAGCGCATACACGAGGTTGATTGGCAGCGCTAAGACCTTCCTCCTGGCTCTGATTGGTTGTTTTTGATGGCAGCACACAGGACCCAGAATTAAGTTTCATACCCCTCTGATTATTAAAACATTTGGAAAGGATTCCTCAGCAGCTATATGTGGGAGACAATGGGGCAAAATAGGTGATCATACAGACATAATTTGGGATTGTCCAGTCATTTTTGAGCACTGGAAAAATATGAATGAGGAGATTGAGAAAACTGTTAAAGGGAAGTCCCTTCAAATGTACTGTTTAATTTACCCTCTGTTATACCGGCTTATGTTTTCAGTGCTGACCAAAGATATTCTATGTATTTTATTGTTGATTGCCAATAACTGTACCTGAATGGAAACAGAGGCTAAAAAGAATGTATGATGGAACAAAATGACTGCAGCTTTACAAATGAAAACTGATCTCTTCAAGTGGAGATGGAACATGGTCAAAGAATACCTCTGTCTTTAAAGTATGTAGGTTATAGAAAGTTTTGGAAACAAGTTACAACAAAAGGGGAATATGTTTTTAATCACTCGTCTCTGGTAATATTCTGTTTTGAACCACGTAAACTTATATAAAAAGTTCCAAAAACATCATAACGAAGAATAAAATTCAGTTAAATGTTTATGGGTTAAAAGGTCATATCAACATGACATTTTAACAAATATCTCCTCATTGAGGTTTTTATTTCTTCTTTTATTAATTATATTAAATCTAATATTATTATATCAGGAGAAACATGACATATCAGGAACATAGAAATGTGATTGTATTCAAGTTTAGGTGGGTCTGAAGTTCTAGATTTGATTTTTTTTTCCATCTTGCTATCTAATCCTGACCTAAACAGATGGATGGAAAATATCAGGACAGAAGATCTGGAGGACAGGATTATTGTTGTTTAGTTTGGTGATGGGATCAAATGTTTCTCTGCATAGATGGTTGCTGGACTAATGGCTGCAGTTAGCATGGAGCAGAGAACCAGTCAGAGTGAGCTCCAGTCCAGACTAAATATTTCACTTTCACCAGAGAAAAGTGTTGAATGATGGCGACTAATCAATGAGGCCCAAAGCAACCAGATCAGAGGTGTTGAACATGATGCAGCAGCATCCAGGACGCCTCCAACAACATCCATTCTTTCCACTTTCACTGCTGTGGTTCTGGAGAACATCCAACACACACCGCTTCACACATGAACATAGAAATGTGGGAAAAGAGCTGAGCTCACGGTAAACACATGTTGGAATAAAAGCATTTCAGACTGACTCAGTTTCCATGGTTACAGCAGTTAGATACAGCTCACCTCTCTGATGGTGGAGGTCCAGGAGATTTAAAGTCATTGAACTGATCCTTTGACCCGTCGCTCTTAAAGGACACACAGCTGGGTTCTGGTTCTGGTTCTGGTCTCCGTCTCTGATGAAACCTGACAGAAAAACTCTCATTAAAACACCTTCTGTGGAGTTTTGCTTTAAAGATTATTTCTAATGTGACTGATTGTAAAATAAAGAGCTGTGAGACCCAACAGAACCAGACAGATCATCAACTTGATGTTCTAAAGGATTCCCATCAGAACCGGTCCGATCCTCCAACATGTTCCTGATCAGTGATCCTCCTGAATAATGTCCAGCCTTGTTTAAAGAGCAGAAAGATCTGTTTCTGAGACAAACATGTTGGGTTGAAATGACTGAGAGGACAGTTTGGTGATATTAGAGCTGAGCTCCGACAAGGAGAAGAACCAGGAGTCCTTTCCTCTCTGACCATCCAAGGAGGATCTGATGGAGCTTCATTCAGAACCAGATGCTCAGTTAGAGTCCACTGAAGCTCACTGCTGAATCAGATCCACATGAGATGGAACCAGAAGTCTGGAGGCTGTAAAAACCTGTAGTTCTACTGTTTAATCCTCCATCCAAGCTGCTCTCCACCCTGCTGGGTTTAGTCTGCAGGTTTTAGACTCAGGCTTTGTTTCTGATAGACTGAATTATATTTTTAGTTCATCTGATCCTTGTTCTGATTTTTCATTCTGACTGAAACTATGATCAGTTTGTTAAAATGTTCAGTTTAATAGTAGAAATGGTTGATAATCAGCCATGTTGGCTGATGATGTTTGAACCTGAGAGATGAAACTGGAAACATGAAATGAATTCATAGAAACTTTTTCTTTCAGCTTTAATCTGTCTGGAAACTAAACTCAGATCTCATGAACATCCTAAATGTCAACCTAAAAATGAAATTCACTTCTGTCTTTGTGTTGTAATATTAATATTTGACTACATAATTGAGTCTGATTCATCTGGAAAAATTAAGCTGATGTAAAAAAGAATGAAAATGCTTCTCAGCTTACACATTGAGAAAACGGTCAGTCAGGTAGATTGGCAATTTCTTCAACAAACATTTATTGAGATGGACTTTGGTGAAAAATGTACTAGTTGGTTTCGACTGTTGTAAAAGAATCTAAAACAAGAGTTAATTGCCACTACAGTGACTTAACATAGAGAGAGGAGTAAGACAAAGAGATTCTCTCTCGCCCATCCTCTTTGCTCGCAGCATTGAGGCTGTACGGCAAGATGTTCAAATAAAAGGGATTGAGGGTGGTGGGGGGAGAGTTCATAAAATGTCCTTCTTTGCTGATGACCGCTTGCTCTTTATAAAACATCCTCTTACTTCAATACCTCAACTCATGCTGTGCCTGAAAGATTATGGAGACATCTGTGGATATAAAATAAATCAAGAATAAATCAGAGGCTATGATGATAACAGGAAAGTTTCCAGATCAACTTAAAGCTGCAGTATGTAACTTTTATTTAAAAAACCAAAACGCTTTTTTACATATTTGTTAAAACTGTCACTATGTTGTGACGGTATAGTATAAGACAGATAATCTGTGATAAAATAGAGCTCCTCTGTCTTCTCCCAGTGCTCCCAGTACTAACTGCTGAAATACACTTCTCAGTCAGAAACAACCAGTCAGAGCCAGGAGGAGGGTCTTAGCGCTGTCAATCACCCTCAAGCTTGTGTTCACGCTGCTCACACACTCCCCCTTGCTCTCTGCTATGCTTCAGCTTCTTCCCGATTACATAACCTGCCACTAATGCTAAGGCTAGTTAGCATGGCCAACGATGACGGCAGAAAAACAGCTTTCCAGGAATGGTAAGTTGCTCTCTGCCATGAGCACATTTAGCAGCGCATACACGAGGTTGATTGGCAGCGCTAAGACCTTCCTCCTGGCTCTGATTGGTTGTTTTTGATGGCAGCACACAGGACCCAGAATTAAGTTTCATACCCCTCTGATTATTAAAACATTTGGAAAGGATTCCTCAGCAGCTATATGTGGGAGACAATGGGGCAAAATAGGTGATCATACAGACATAATTTGGGATTGTCCAGTCATTTTTGAGCACTGGAAAAATATGAATGAGGAGATTGAGAAAACTGTTAAAAGGGAAGTCCCTTCAAATGTACTGTTTAATTTACCCTCTGTTATACCGGCTTATGTTTTCAGTGCTGACCAAAGATATTCTATGTATTTTATTGTTGATTGCCAATAACTGTACCTGAATGGAAACAGAGGCTAAAAAGAGTGTATGATGGAACAAAATGACTGCAGCTTTACAAATGAAAACTGATCTTTTCAAGTGGAGATGGAACATGGTCAAAGAATACCTCTGTCTTTAAAGTATGTAGGTTATAGAAAGTTTTGGAAACAAGTTACAACAAAAGGGGAATATGTTTTTAATCACTCGTCTCTGGTAATATTCTGTTTTGAACCACGTAAACTTATATAAAAAGTTCCAAAAACATCATAACGAAGAATAAAATTCAGTTAAATGTTTATGGGTTAAAAGGTCATATCAACATGACATTTTAACAAATATCTCCTCATTGAGGTTTTTATTTCTTCTTTTATTAATTATATTAAATCTAATATTATTATATCAGGAGAAACATGACATATCAGGAACATAGAAATGTGATTGTATTCAAGTTTAGGTGGGTCTGAAGTTCTAGATTTGATTTTTTTTTTCCATCTTGCTATCTAATCCTGACCTAAACAGATGGATGGAAAATATCAGGACAGAAGATCTGGAGGACAGGATTATTGTTGTTTAGTTTGGTGATGGGATCAAATGTTTCTCTGCATAGATGGTTGCTGGACTAATGGCTGCAGTTAACATGGAGCAGAGAACCAGTCAGAGTGAGCTCCAGTCCAGACTAAATATTTCACTTTCACCAGAGAAAAGTGTTGAATGATGGCGACTAATCAATGAGGCCCAAAGCAACCAGATCAGAGGTGTTGAACATGATGCAGCAGCATCCAGGACGCCTCCAACAACATCCATTCTTTCCACTTTCACTGCTGTGGTTCTGGAGAACATCCAACACACACCGCTTCACACATGAACATAGAAATGTGGGAAAAGAGCTGAGCTCACGGTAAACACATGTTGGAATAAAAGCATTTCAGACTGACTCAGTTTCCATGGTTACAGCAGTTAGATACAGCTCACCTCTCTGATGGTGGAGGTCCAGGAGATTTAAAGTCAATGATCTCATCCTTTGACCTGTTGCTCCTAAAGGACACACAGCTGGGTTCTGGTTCTGGTTCTGGTCTCCGTCTCTGATGAAACCTGACAGAAAAACTCTCATTAAAACACCTTCTGTGGAGTTTTGCTTTAAAGATTATTTCTAATGTGACTGATTGTAAAATAAAGAGCTGTGAGACCCAACAGAACCAGACAGATCATCAACTTGATGTTCTAAACGATTCCCATCAGAACCGGTCCGATCCTCCAACATGTTCCTGATCAGGGATCCTCCTGAATAATGTCCAGCCTTGTTTAAAGAGCAGAAAGATCTGTTTCTGAGACAAACATGTTGGGTTGAAATGACTGAGAGGACAGTTTGGTGATATTAGAGCTGAGCTCCGACAAGGAGAAGAACCAGGAGTCCTTTCCTCTCTGACCATCCAAGGAGGATCTGATGGAGCTTCATTCAGAACCAGATGCTCAGTTAGAGTCCACTGAAGCTCACTGCTGAATCAGATCCACATGAGATGGAACCAGAAGTCTGGAGGCTGTAAAAACCTGTAGTTCTACTGTTTAATCCTCCATCCAAGCTGCTCTCCACCCTGCTGGGTTTAGTCTGCAGGTTTTAGACTCAGGCTTTGTTTCTGATAGACTGAATTATATTTTTAGTTCATCTGATCCTTGTTCTGATTTTTCATTCTGACTGAAACTATGATCAGTTTGTTAAAATGTTCAGTTTAATAGTAGAAATGGTTGATAATCAGCCATGTTGGCTGATGATGTTTGAACCTGAGAGATGAAACTGGAAACATGAAATGAATTCATAGAAACTTTTTCTTTCAGCTTTAATCTGTCTGGAAACTAAACTCAGATTCAGAGAACGACCCAAATATCAACCTAGAAATGAAATTCACTCCTGTCTTTGTGTTTGGTTGTTAAATTAATATTGGACTGAATAACTGAGTCTGATTCATCTGGAAAAATTAAGCTGATGTAAAAAAGAATGAAAATGCTTCTCAGCTTACACATTGAGAAAACGGTCAGTCAGGTAGATTGGCAATTTCTTCAACAAACATTTATTGAGATGGACTTTGGTGAAAAATGTACTAGTTGGTTTCGACTGTTGTAAAAGAATCTAAAACAAGAGTTAATTGCCACTACAGTGACTTAACATAGAGAGAGGAGTAAGACAAAGAGATTCTCTCTCGCCCATCCTCTTTGCTCGCAGCATTGAGGCTGTACGGCAAGATGTTCAAATAAAAGGGATTGAGGGTGGTGGGGGGAGAGTTCATAAAATGTCCTTCTTTGCTGATGACCGCTTGCTCTTTATAAAACATCCTCTTACTTCAATACCTCAACTCATGCTGTGCCTGAAAGATTATGGAGACATCTGTGGATATAAAATAAATCAAGAATAAATCAGAGGCTATGATGATAACAGGAAAGTTTCCAGATCAACTTAAAGCTGCAGTATGTAACTTTTATTTAAAAAACCAAAACGCTTTTTTACATATTTGTTAAAACTGTCACTATGTTGTGACGGTATAGTATAAGACAGATAATCTGTGATAAAATAGAGCTCCTCTGTCTTCTCCCAGTGCTCCCAGTACTAACTGCTGAAATACACTTCTCAGTCAGAAACAACCAGTCAGAGCCAGGAGGAGGGTCTTAGCGCTGTCAATCACCCTCAAGCTTGTGTTCACGCTGCTCACACACTCCCCCTTGCTCTCTGCTATGCTTCAGCTTCTTCCCGATTACATAGCCTGCCACTAATGCTAAGGCTAGTTAGCATGGCCAACGATGACGGCAGAAAAACAGCTTTCCAGGAATGGTAAGTTGCTCTCTGCCATGAGCACATTTAGCAGCGCATACACGAGGTTGATTGGCAGCGCTAAGACCTTCCTCCTGGCTCTGATTGGTTGTTTTTGATGGCAGCACACAGGACCCAGAATTAAGTTTCATACCCCTCTGATTATTAAAACATTTGGAAAGGATTCCTCAGCAGCTATATGTGGGAGACAATGGGGCAAAATAGGTGATCATACAGACATAATTTGGGATTGTCCAGTCATTTTTGAGCACTGGAAAAATATGAATGAGGAGATTGAGAAAACTGTTAAAAGGGAAGTCCCTTCAAATGTACTGTTTAATTTACCCTCTGTTATACCGGCTTATGTTTTCAGTGCTGACCAAAGATATTCTATGTATTTTATTGTTGATTGACAATAACTGTACCTGAATGGAAACAGAGGCTAAAAAGAGTGTATGATGGAACAAAATGACTGCAGCTTTACAAATGAAAACTGATCTTTTCAAGTGGAGATGGAACATGGTCAAAGAATACCTCTGTCTTTAAAGTATGTAGGTTATAGAAAGTTTTGGAAACAAGTTACAACAAAAGGGGAATATGTTTTTAATCACTCGTCTCTGGTAATATTCTGTTTTGAACCACGTAAACTTATATAAAAAGTTCCAAAAACATCATAACGAAGAATAAAATTCAGTTAAATGTTTATGGGTTAAAAGGTCATATCAACATGACATTTTAACAAATATCTCCTCATTGAGGTTTTTATTTCTTCTTTTATTAATTATATTAAATCTAATATTATTATATCAGGAGAAACATGACATATCAGGAACATAGAAATGTGATTGTATTCAAGTTTAGGTGGGTCTGAAGTTCTAGATTTGATTTTTTTTCTATCTTGCTATCTAATCCTGACCTAAACAGATGGATGGAAAATATCAGGACAGAAGATCTGGAGGACAGGATTATTGTTGTTTAGTTTGGTGATGGGATCAAATGTTTCTCTGCATAGATGGTTGCTGGACTAATGGCTGCAGTTAGCATGGAGCAGAGAACCAGTCAGAGTGAGCTCCAGTCCAGACTAAATATTTCACTTTCACCAGAGAAAAGTGTTGAATGATGGCGACTAATCAATGAGGCCCAAAGCAACCAGATCAGAGGTGTTGAACATGATGCAGCAGCATCCAGGACGCCTCCAACAACATCCATTCTTTCCACTTTCACTGCTGTGGTTCTGGAGAACATCCAACACACACCGCTTCACACATGAACATAGAAATGTGGGGAAAGAGCTGAGCTCACGGTAAACACATGTTGGAATAAAAGCATTTCAGACTGACTCAGTTTCCATGGTAACAGCAGTTAGATACAGCTCACCTCTCTGATGGTGGAGGTCCAGGAGATTTGAAGTCAATGATCTGATCCTTTGACCTGTTGCTCCTAAAGGACACACAGCTGGGTTCTGGTTCTGGTTCTGGTCTCAGTCTCTGATGAAACCTGACAGAAAAACTCTCATTAAAACACCTTCTGTGGAGTTTTGCTTTAAAGATTATTTCTAATGTGACTGATTGTAAAATAAAGAGCTGTGAGACCCAACAGAACCAGACAGATCATCAACTTGATGTTCTAAAGGATTCCCATCAGAACCGGTCCGATCCTCCAACATGTTCCTGATCAGTGATCCTCCTGAATAATGTCCAGCCTTGTTTAAAGAGCAGAAAGATCTGTTTCTGAGACAAACATGTTGGGTTGAAATGACTGAGAGGACAGTTTGGTGATATTAGAGCTGAGCTCCGACAAGGAGAAGAACCAGGAGTCCTTTCCTCTCTGACCATCCAAGGAGGATCTGATGGAGCTTCATTCAGAACCAGATGCTCAGTTAGAGTCCACTGAAGCTCACTGCTGAATCAGATCCACATGAGATGGAACCAGAAGTCTGGAGGCTGTAAAAACCTGTAGTTCTACTGTTTAATCCTCCATCCAAGCTGCTCTCCACCCTGCTGGGTTTAGTCTGCAGGTTTTAGACTCAGGCTTTGTTTCTGATAGACTGAATTATATTTTAGTTCATCTGATCCTTGTTCTGATTTTTCATTCTGACTGAAACTATGATCAGATTTGTTAAAATGTTCAGTTTAATAGTAGAAATGGTTGATAATCAGCCATGTTGGCTGATGATGTTTGAACCTGAGAGATGAAACTGGAAACATGAAATGAATTCATAGAAACTTTTTCTTTCAGCTTTAATCTGTCTGGAAACTAAACTCAGATTCAGAGAACGACCCAAATATCAACCTAGAAATGAAATTCACTTCTGTCTTTGTGTTTGGTTGTTAATATTAATATTGGACTGAATAACTGAGTCTGATTCATCTGGAAAAATTAACTTGATACAAAACAGAATAAAACTCAGTTTAATGTTTGCAGGTCAAAGGTCATGTCAGTGCAGCAGTTTATGTAAATATGTCCTCATTGAGGTTTTTCTTTGTTCTTTACGTTTGATATTTTAAGGGTTTTAGCAGAAAAGTGAGTTGATTCCAGTTCAGTCTATTGTTTCCTGTTATTCAACAGCAGTAACTGTTTACTGATGGTGTCAGTAACTGGCCAGTAGGGGGCAGCATCACTAAATGAATGACGGTTAAATGGATCTCAGGGAAACATCAGATCAGATGTTGAGACCTCTGTTAACCAGATGGACGTGTAGAAGCTCTGGGTAGAGACTGTGGATCTAAACGGCCCTGTTTTAGACTCTGAAGTTCTTTCATTAAATGTTGCGGTACCAGCGATCCAGTTGGACTTCATTGTCTCCATGGTAACATTTTCCCTTTCAGTGAGATGATCCAAAGTTCTCAGGAACCAAGGATGGAGGTCCAGATGTTCCTGTTGGTGCTGCACATGATGAACCTCATTTGAAAACTGAAGGGTCAAATCCAGCTTTTGACCTTTGTGGGGATCTTGATGCAAAGAAGAGGTAAACTTTTGTTTACATTGTTTTATTATCTTTTGAGGGATTCCTCTCTGCTTTTGGTGCAGATTAACAAATTTTCCTTCCTTGTAGAAACTCCAAGATGTTTCTGTGTTTAATGTAAAAACTTAACAACTAAACCTGCAATCTTTACAGGAGCTCATCACTTTACCTTCTATGTCAGGATAGAAACACTCAGATGTTCTGTTTTACTGAAATCTTTACATTAACTATTAATTTCTCAAAAGTATCTCTGATTTTCAGTCACCTTTGTTTCCATGAGAAGAGCTTGTCTCACTATGATCAACAGCAGGCTGAAAGCACATCAACCTGGAGCTACATAATCCAGAGATGGAAAAATACTGGATGGTTGCTTTCAAAATAAAAGCTTGTTTCAAAAATCAAAGTGTAACATTAAATGATTCAAATCTAGAAATAAACACAGAAGGACCTGAATAATACAGACTTGTACTGGTTCACTTCAATCTGTAGATATAAAATATGTTGGAAAATCTTGAGTTTGACTCTCAGATGATGGAAGCTTTAGTTTTTAGGGAAACTGAGATAAACTGACTCAGATCTGGAACATGTGAAGGTTGGTGACCAACAATTATATTTAATTTGAAATGATGGGAGGAGAAACACGACATGAATTAGGAACATAGAAACATTTCAGACTGACTCAGTTTCCATGGTAACAGCAGTTAGATACAGCTCACCTCTCTGATGGTGGAGGTCCAGGAGATTTAAAGTCAGGAGGATGATCCTTTGACCTGTTGCTCCTAAAGGACACACAGCTGGGTTCTGGTTCTGGTTCTGGTCTGAGTCTCTGATGGATCCTGACAGAAACATGATGATTAAAACCCATTCTGTGAGGTTCTGTTTTCATCCCAGCCAACATTTCCATCATGGACCCATCTGGACAGGAACCGGGCTGAAAATGGGACCCAGATGTCTCCCAGTTAAATAACGGCTCCATGTTGATGGTCTGTTTAGGTTTGATGCAGGACAACTCTGGGTAGAAACTGGGACCCATATGGGTAACAGAGGTTCTGCTGCATTTGAACTGATTCCCTTCAGACCCATTAGAGACCCAGCAGAACCTCCATAGAGTGAGCAGCTGGTTCTGTTGATCTGGGTTGTATTTAGACAGAAAATCAATGTGAACATGACTCCATAAATGTCTGATCAGCCGTCCTTCTTTCTAGGATGAATCATGTTGAACATGTTGGTCGTCCAGATCCAGGAAATGTGCTGGAAGTTGGTGAGTTTTTCCAGATGTGTCCTGCTGGAACCCAGAGCTCCAACCACCAGGCTGGTGTCCCTCAGCTGCTTCTGCAACACTGACCTGCTGTCTGGAAGAAGCCACTGATACCATGCTGAGCTGCTCTGCTCAGTCTGGATGAAGCACCAGAGAGGAGCAGCAGCAGCTTCATCACCACGTCTGTTTGGGCCTGATCTGGTGTGAACGCTGTGTGGAAAGGGCTGAGGACAGTTAGAGACGGTGATCTCACCTCTGACCTTTGCTCTGGCTCTCATCTTCCCCCCACAGAGTGGTTTTAGAGGGAGGGGCTCCCTCCTCTCTGTCCTCACACTGATCCATGCTGCTGAATTCACATCAGCTCACACACACTTTCTGCCTCCACCTGCAGAGGAAACACACATCATTCATCAACTCTGATCGTCCTTTACATCATTAGAGCTGGAAGAAGATCAGCTGCTCCTCCTCTGATCGGCTCTTCTTCTCTGCTTCCTATCAGGGTCAGTTGGATGCAGTCAGACAGCAGAGAGGCAGAGGAAGCTGCCATCAGCTGCTGCACTTCTGCTATCAGTCCACTAGATGGAGCCATGGAGCAACATTTCCATCCACTGACACTGATCCACTCTGACTGAACATCAGGAACTATTTTATTTCACAATCTTCAAACTCTACAAGTGGATTATCTGCTCCATCAAAGATGAAATATTTAACAATTTGACTGAATCAAACACATTTTAACATTAATGTCATTTTATTTTGAAGGAATTCACAGGAAGCAGCAGGAAGCTGCTGAGTCTGACTTTAATGATGGAGACCAGAGTTTGATTCCAGGGAATAAAAACATGAAGCAGTTTGTTCAGAGAGGAAAACAAAGAAACATCAGCTGTTCATCATGCTGGTTGATTCCAGTTCATCAATAATCTAATAATCCTGTAGATCAGTCTTCAACCAGCAGAGATGAAGCTTTGAGCTGAAACCAGAAGAGAACATGTTCTCCAGACACCAGAGAGCAGAAACAAGCAGCAAAGCTCCTGAAGACAAAGTTCAAGCAGGAAACAAAGCAAACTTACAGTTTGTTCACACGATCCAAAGAGCTGAAGAACCTCTGAACACCAGACTGAGACCCAACAGAACCGCGGTAGAACCGGACTGTGTGCCTCAACTGAACGGGTGAGGTCAAACTGAAAGAAAATGTGAGGAATGTTGCGTAACTGATGACGTCACAGCTCAGCTGGTTTGTAGTTTCTTCTCTCAGAGCAGCAGAACCAGGAAGTAGAAGGTCTGCAGTGAAACCAGAGGCAGGTTGATAAAGTCTTCATGAGGAAGGAGAGAAGTTCTGATGAAGATGTTTCCTGATGGAGTCATGAGGAGAAATGAGCCCAGAGAACAGAGCTGCTGGTTGCTTCTTGCTGCAGTCACTGGTCAGACTGGTCAGACTGAGTGGGAGTCAGAGGAAAGTCCACCTGCTGACGTCTGAAGACATGAACCCTTCTCATGACTCCCAGTGTGAACACAAACACTCTGCTGCTGGTATTCTGCTGATCCAGGTTCTGTTCAGCTCTGATGGAACCAGAACCTGCTTTAACTGGGAACCAACTGGACTCTCCACTGGTGGGGATTTGTCTCCCTCTGGTGGTGAAACTATAACCTGCATGATGTCTGATTATTAAACCCAGATGAAGCGTTTCTCAATGACCCAAATCTGTCAGTGATGGTAAAAAGTGACCAGAACCAGAACCAGTTCTAAGGTTTCATTTATCAGGACATGAATAAAAGATCATCTGATCCTCAGCAGCTCTTAAAATGAGCTCAATACAACAGCAGCACAGATTACATGGAGTCATTGTTTACTGAACAGAACCAGAACCAAAATGCTGAAGCACTGAGTGAAAAACTAAGTCCATCCTTTCTGCTTCCACAGCAGGTCAAAGGTCAGCAGCTGCAAGGAGCTGCTGACCAGATGGAAATCTGCACTGGAACCATTTTGATCCTTTAACACTAAACAACAATCAGCTGATGGTTTTATGGATTCATGGCATCAAAACCAAAACATGAAAACAAGATAAAAACCAGGAAACAAGAATCCACTAAAAACAGAAACTACCAGAAAATCATCAGAAAACCAACCAAACTAAACTGTCGTCCTTAATATCAGCACACTGCTGCTGCTGGGAGCTCACATTGTTCTGATGTGGATTATTACTATCGCTGCTCTATAATTACTGAGGATTATTGCAGTGCTGCTGAGCAGAGTGAGGACAGCCTCTGTTTAAAACCAGGACCAGCTGAGGAGGTTCTGAAGATCCAGGTCGAAACCCTGATTTCGTTTCAATCGTCCACCTGAATTTAAAGTCCGAGTCAGATCAAGCAGCAGAGAGGCGGCAGCTCGTTCCACACTCATTATTCACACATGCAGCTGTTTTCCAGCTGTTCTCCACAGCTGCAGGGAGGGAGGGGGGTGTTTGGGAGGAGAGAAGCTGAACCTTCAGCCTCCAGGTTTTACAGCTGGATTCTGACCACAGCAGCTGGAACAATGACACAGATGAAACCACTGCCTCCTGAACAATGGGATGCTGGGATCTGATCAGGGCTGCAGATTCCACTGCCTGGGATTTATTCAGAAAACGTCTCTGAGAGCTGAGAAGAGCTGAGCTTCTTCAGACCGAATGCTGGGAGATCTTCCCTCCTCCCATCCAGGGACGTTCAGGTCGGCTCAGTGTCACCAACACAGCGGGACTGGATCTGGATCTGCTCCGTTTCAGTTCTGGAAACACAGAAAAAGCCTCCAGCAGTTCTGTGTGTTAATGTCAAACATGTTTGAGTGAAAAGCTCCAAGTGTGGATCCGATTCCTGAGCTCCAGCAGCAACCAGAACTGTTGCTTCGACCTGAAGGTAGAAGCCAGAGAAAAGCTGAAGAAGGAACTCAAACCAGCGACTCCGACGTTCTTTCCTCCCATCAGCCTCGTTTATCGTCAGGAACACGTCACACGCAGCAGAGGAGAACAATCAAGGTTTGGATCTGAAAACAAACTCAGGAGTTCCATGTTTTCAGATTTTAGTGCAACACAAACATTTTCACTGAAACTGATCTCAGAGCAGCTTCTGGTTCAGGAACAACGGCTCTGGAACGGTGATTTCTGCTCTTTTCCAGCTTCTGGAACATTCCAGCTCCACAGCTCACATGTTCCATCAGAGCTGCAGCAGCAGAGCAGGACCTGAAGAGGGTGTACTTACTTTAGCCCATGACTGCAGTGATGGCTGCTGGTTGTTGCTGCAGCGTGTCTGACAGACCAGTGATCACTGCTCTCCAGCTGAACTTTGCTCCCTGAAATCTTTCCCACTGCAGAGGGAGAAACCTGCCCATTCCTTCCAGTCTTTCTTTGAGGAACCTTGGTTTTAACCCCTTCAATGATTTCCTGTCTGGAAGTGGAGATCCTCTGAACATCTCTGCTCCTTCGAGATCCAGACTTTCCTGCAGACTTCCTCAGGACCAAACCAGGATTCTGATCCGTCAAAGATCCAAACTGTCTCTCATTACAAACCACGTTCCAGCTTCATCCTGGAAGCTGGCGGAAGCTGAAATGCAGGAAGCGGTCTTCTTCTGGGCCGCTGGTTCCTCCAGAAACTGTGGTTGAGAGTTCCTGATGAGTTTCAGTGATTCTAGAAAAACCCAGAAGCAAGAAAACCTCCTGCAGGAAGGATGTGATGTTCAGGACAATGAAGGAGTCAGCAGGTGTTTGATCAGCCAGTGATTCCAGGAGGAAATCCATCTGGACTTCATTCCAAGTTTCCACCAACAAGCTCTGCAGCAGCTGCACTGAGTCCAGCAGTGATGATTATTATTATGGATCAGATTGATCAGCACTAATAACAGGGACCTCCCTGCTTTGGCTTCAGTTTCAGGAGGAACTGATGCAGGTTGTTTGTCTGCAGCTCAGGAGCACTTCAGCAGGCGTCAGTCTGCAGCAGCGACTGTGTCGGTGTGTGTGTGTGTGTGTGTTTGCATTGAGGAAATAAAGGAACATTTCACCAATAAAAGCTGCTGAATCTTTGTCTTCTGCTCATTTCTACTCAACCAGAGTCTTTGACTCGTTTCACAGCAACAGTGAACATTCAGCTCAGAGAACTCATCCACACGTTCACATCAGGCATAAAGAACATGAAATATTCCAGTTCATATTCTTCTCTCTGGGTCTGAACGCGACGCTCTGGATGGGATTCAAACTCAAAGCTTCTTTCTGTCCAGTCAGGATGAACATTCAGAGAGCAGCACCAGACAGAGGACAGAAACACAAGTCCAAGGATGGATTGAAGGCAGAAAGAAACCCAACGTCTGGGATCCTGTCCTGGTCCAGAATCAACGAGACAAACGCAGGTAGAAAGATCCAGAAAGGCTCTTCAGGGAGATGATGTCCAGATGCAGCCAAGGCTCTTCATCAGGTGGTTTTATCAGGAAAAGACAGACGTTTGTGGACATATCAAAGTCATTTCAGAGTCTCTGATCCAAGAATGGTCAGGATGACCTCTGACCTCCACTGGAACCCCAGAACCTCCTGAAGATGCTGACTGCATCAAAAGAACCAGAAACTGGATCTGAAACCAGATCAGATGCTGAAGATAAACTCTGAACATGAAGCTTCATCATCATCAGGATTCTTTGATTCTCAGTCCAGATATTTCCAGCCTCCTTTGATAGTTTTATAAAATTTAATACATTCATAATTTGACATTTTCAGATGGTTTTGAAAATCAATTTGTAAACACATCATTTCTGACAGTTTTCTTCTTAAGTCTGACTTGCGAGGATGTAAGGACTCTTTAAATTTAGATTTCTCTGCCGTTTCAGAGGAACCAGCAGCTTTTCATCAGAATGTCTAACACTGCAGTAACAGGCCACCAGAGTCTCTTAGTTTTTAGACCAGTCACACAACAACTGCAGATCAGCTTCATGGTTTGGAAGCAGAACGTCAGTTTTAACGTCAGGATCTCTTCTTCTTCTCTGGTTGATATCAGTGAGCCTCTTTGTGGTTTGCTTAAACAGTTACACTGCGTTTTTTTGTACCCAGAAGCAGATTTGAATGTACAACCCAACCTCCAATCCAATATGGCTGCTGCATGCATTAATCATGCTGAAAGTTGCATCATTGAAACATCTGATATTTTATACTTCAGTAAATCAGTCAGCCATATTGTAATACACAACATGTAAGCGAACACGTTCTTTCAGAGTTGGAAATTATAAAATCAAAGGAAACACATTGCTCATTAGCTTGAATTGCTAATAGTAGTTAGCCTGGTGACTGAGCATTAGCATCAGGATCAACCTGGTTTTCTTATTTGAAACTGGATCCCAGTTAGGTGAAATAATATTCCCAGATCGGAGTTCTGAAGTAAGTGGAACGCATCATGAATCTGGTTCCCTACGGAGGGCTGCAGGGTTCGTTTTAAGGTCTGAGTGTGTGATGAATAAACAGAGGGAACCGATCTTCAGAGTGAAGTTAGAGATAATCTGCTGCGTTAACCTCACATCAGAGGTTCTGATCCAATGATTTCACCACCACAGAGCCAGACTTTCCTCCACCTCTAGGATGCGCTGCAGAGTCCAGGCTGATACCAGGTGAAGGTCCCTGAACATCTGGAAACATCAGCAGAGCAGCATGTCTTGAGCTGTTTGTGGAAAGAGAAAGTTGACCCGCTCTGCATCCACTCGTGGTTCTGTTAAGGTGCTTCGGGTCCCGACGTTTACAGACATTTCCACACAAACACGCTGAAAAAAACAGAGATTGGAAAGTTTAACCAGAAATCTGGTGTGGAACAGTGTGTGATAGCAATGGGAACAAGTTAGAGGAGAAACTAAAATATTTATTTTTAAAAACTCAGTGGTTGAGAGCAGGTTTCTTTTTCAGAGAAAATACCCAAACTTGTCTCTTAATTTTTGGTCTTAAAGGTCTCATAATGCATCTCATTCAATAAACTGTTTATCTTTGCAGAGAAAATTTGGATTGTATTCTCTATATACATTTTATTTCAATTAAAACTTTTGACCTATTTTGTGATGGACTTTCAGATTGTCCACCATAAACAGAGAAACTAGTTTTCTGTTTAAATGAATCATATGAGCAACAGTTTCTAGTTAACCAGAAGAGCTGAAAACTGAAGGATCTCTTCAAGGTTGTTAATGTTCATTTAAAAGTGCCTTGAGACGATGTTGTGAAGCGGCGCTGTATAAATGAACTTAATTGAGTTATATCTATACAACCTTCACCTACAAAGTGTCTCATAGCAAAAGAAAACAGCTCTAAAGATAATGAAGGAGCTTTGATGCTGTAATCCTGAGTTTGACCCAAACATGTCACAGAGATTTCATTCAGGTTTTTATAAATCATGATCACCCATTTTTTCTCTTTCTTTCTTCCCTTCTTCCTCCTTTCTCTTTTTTTTTAATGTGTCCTGTCCGGCAGTGTGGCACTCTACACTCTTAAAGACCAACTGATTTGCTTTCATTACGACTTTTGCCACGATGTTCCCCTTGGTATATATATGAAACTTTATTAGAAATTGCTTTGGGTTTATTTCAAATGTAACGGACACACAGATTAGAAAAAGAAAAAAGGGAAAAGGGACGTGAGAAAGATAGAGAAAAGGTTTAAAGAGAAAAAAGGAGATAGAAGTAGAGGAGAGAAAAAAAAGCATAGAGATAAAACAAGTCAACACCCTTGAAGTCTGCCTTGAGACCTGCGGAAAGAGAAAACAAAACAGAGAATCCACAACAACAAACAGCATATGTATGTATAATAACAGTTATAACTTCAGTGGAAAGTACACAGTACAAGGTAATACAAGAGGGTATTTAGGTGCAACCGCAGCCCAACTGAGAGTGTATCTGACAAACACCTGAATCTAGGCACCTGTGAAAAAAACCTATGAAACCCATATTAAATGGATCAGTGGTACTGATTGGTTCTGATCAGTGGAACAGTGGCACTGATTGGTTCTAAACAGCGGTCAGCTTACCTGCAGTCGTCTCCTCCCGTACTGATCACATATTTGTCATCATGGGAAAAGCGGATGTTGGTCACATGAGGCGAGTGGCCGAGGTAGCGCTTGTGTTTGGCCTGAAGTAAAAAATAAATAACAAACAAGAACTGGGTTTAAGTCAAGAAAACACTGGTAAATTGATTAGTCGATGCCAACTTTTATTGAAATATACATTCTTTACTTGGAACTTGTCTGTATGATGGGTTTGAATTATCTTTTTTAATGTAAAGGGCCTTGAGATGGTGTTGAGGTAGAAAAACTGACATTCAGAAAGCGGGGAGGGTTGGAGCTGGACGCCTGTAGAGGGATATGAGTACATTTCTAAGTGCCAGTTTAAGAGGACAGACATCGGTGGACACAGCCAGCTAGATTCACTCGGACAGCACAGGCCATTGAGCAGAGAAGGCACTGGCCGGCTTATCTGTTCTTATTCTCACACACAGGCAGAAACACAGAGAAGGTGGTTCTCTCTCTGCATCTTGTCCTGAACAGTATCCAGATCATTTTAATTGATAATGAAGTGCATTAATAGAGTATCTATTCAGGAGCTGGACTAATTATGTCATATTATGGATTGTATGTAATGCATCAGAGATTATCTGTTTAGAACAAAAAAAACTATGTCATGCTAATTACTCACCCACTATTATAATCTTGTTGACACCATTTGTACCGTGTAAAACTGAGTCTAGTCTGACTTTCAATACATTGTCTTTTCCTGCCCAGGACTGGTCCCAGCTTGAAGCATGAATTAATTTCCATTTTCTCAATAGTTTAGTTGTGTGTTATCAGCTTAGTACGTTTGTTGATTAAAATATTTTACTGTAATGTTGAATTCTGCAATGTTAAACTCTTCCATATTGAAGAGAAATTGTGTTTATTCCATACATGTATAGTGTCTTGCTGTTCGAAGAACACCAGTGTTGGACTCATCACTTTATTTATTGTTATTTTAAAACCTAATCCTTATCTGGCAGGTATTTATAGACAATAAATGAGACTGAACTATCTGGCTATAATTTTCCTGAAGATCAGGCTGTGCCCCGAAATGGTAATTTTAAGTTATTAGGTTTACTAATAACTGCCCAAGACAGTTATTTATAGAAATTCATAGCCGAACCAGACCTACTTTGTTGCACAGCATATTTATGGTGCCCCGTGTGAAGACGTTGATATGAACAGCTTGGATAATGGCATTGATTACTGATCGCATATGATGTCAGTGTTAGATTTAGAACAGTGCCCTGCGCATGCGCCACAGCCATTTTAGTTTCAGACAGAAAGGAGCAGTAAAGCGTGTGTAGTGAACTGTAAGAGACAAATCCTGTTCTCAACAGAATTATGGTAACAACAAAACACTGCTGCTCTGGTGTCTGCCAGAGTGACTTGTGTTGTGGTCATCGTGAGCGTATGAAGAGAGTTTTTTTTAATTCAATTTCCTAAACCCCAAAGGAATGCCAAGAAATGTCACGCTGGATTCGAGCCTGTAAGCGAGAGGCGTTTACTGTAGAAAATGTAACCAAAGACACCCTTATATGCTCTTTACATTTCATCGTGGAAAGGGCCCAACGATTGACTTCCCAGACTCAATACCAGTGACTGCAATGTCTGTGCCAGTATGTAAATATGGTTTCTGAGCAGAATAAAAAAGTCTGATCCGTGGTGCGAGAGGCAATGACTTGCTTAATCGGGACAAACTGGAGAAACTTTGAAGTGATCTGGCAAGGTCAGATTACAAAAGGTTTTATTTCAGAGACACTTTTACTTTGTTTTTGTATGGACTACTGCATGAGCTTTTCATGTTGTTTCTGTATTGAAGCATGAAAAAATGAAATTCCCAGGATGTCATCATCTTCCAAACTTATACACATTTCAAATGTTGCCATTCTAAGGTTCCACTTTTTTTATCCAAACATTCGGGCAACTTGTGCACTTATGGATTTTAATGAGCAAACATGACGTCATTCGTGATCGGTGCCATTGCAACACTCATGTTTTTTTTTTATTTCTTTAACCTTTATTAAATCAGGAAGTCACCTTTGAGATTAAGAAACTCTTTTTCAACGGAAACCTGGAAATTACCATGATGACTGTGATTCCATCTATTTTGTGCAGCTCAAAACAGAAACTCACAAACTTCTCTGTGCAGGGGAAGTCAAACAGCTTGACCAATCCGAAGTCGTCCCCACTGACCAAGCTCAGGCCGGCGTGAGACACACACGCACAGATCACGTCAGCTTTGTCAGCGTTTCGAGGCCAAATTCCCAGAACTTCATCTCCCAGAATGCTGGAGGAGAGATGCACGAAGAGCAGCCTCAGAGGAGCAAAATGGAGCTACAGCAATAGTTACTGACTGGAGGTGGGGGTGGGAGGGGAGCTCAGTTCAGGTCCAGTCAGGTCAGAGGGTTACCTGGTCCACGTCGCCCAGGTGATTCTGTCGATGGTGCTCTGATCGTTCAGCAGCTTCCCTGACGGAACCTCAAACACCAGTCGCTTGTAGGCTCCCGTTGACACCTGAAGGCATCACACAGGGCAGGTTAGGACATGTCTGGAATGTAACAAGCAAACTGCTGAAGGATTCGTCTTGTTGAACTGTTTCAAGTGAAAAGATGCTGAGAGGCCTCTGCAGTGGTGAGTTTCTTGTAGCTCAGTCGTTTGATGGAAGTTTGCATCTTTGCAATCATCTAAACATGAAGCAGCTGCAGCTGAAATAGAGGTGTGTTGGTACCTGAATGTAGCAGCTGTCAGCAGAGAAGTCCAGCTGCAGGATAAAAGCAGGAATATCGCTGCAGTAAACCAGTCGGTTCAGACTCGGTCCACCGCTCATGTCGTAAACATCCACAGTGTTCTCCACCGAGCCAACTGCTAACAAGCGGCGGTCAGGACTGAAGCTGAAACCAAGAAACCAGTGAGACAAGCACTCTTTGGTCCCTTTGAGCCCTTTAGCTTCCTCTTCAACAGAACCATGAAGAACTCATTCAGTTTTAAGTCATGGATCTGTGCGCATCTCCTACCGGATGTCCTGAAGGCTGGCGCTGCGGTCTCGTTTCTTCGTCCACATCTTCAGGGAATTGGAGAGGAGGAGGAGAAACTCTCCGTTCTTCATCCCAACCGCCAGCATCTCTCCGTCCGAGCTGTAGCTCACGCAGCGAGCGGCATGGCCAACACACACTTTGTTCAGGAGTTTCTGAGAATAAAGGAAAAAATGTTCACACCCATCAGGATCATCAAGGGTGAAGGAATCCATGTTTTACAGAAACAGTCAATTTATTATGGAACAACAAAAAGCTCTGTGTTTTAGTTTTTAATAAATTGTTTCTAAAAGACACAAAATCTGCTGTTATTAAAAGACATCTGTCTGAATACTCAAAAAAGTAACAGCAGAAGATATTTGTAACCATGACAACACACTTAATGCTTGAAGATAAATGGACATGCAAAAAATAACGGACGTGACCGCAGGAACTTTGCCAGGGACTTGGTAAACATGCAATTTTCCATATTATTAAGATAGATCAAGAACAACATGCTAAAAATCTGCTGCTCCCTCTCCACTGAAGGTTAAGGGGTTCAGTCTGGCTTTAACACCACTTGCTGCTTTTAAAATAAAATCAGATCCAGACGAGTTGATGAAAAACCCCAAACTGAAGAAGATCTGTTGCGGCTCGGGGATCCACAGTGGGTGTAACACATCATCACTGTGTGTCACCTTGTCGCTGAGGTCCCACAGCCGGATGGTGGCGTCGTCGCTGGCGGTGATGCAAAGCTCTTTGACTGGATGAGCAGCCAGACCCCAGATCCCTCCCCGGGCGTGGCTGTCCAGCAGCAGGTTCGACGCTGCATTCTTCTCCCCGACCTCGATGATCTCCCCGTCCTTCGTGCCCACCAGGATCTTTCCCTGAGGGTGAGGAAGAGGAGCTGGCGTTGGGAAGATGCAGCAGGAGGACAAGGAGGACGGAGAAGAGAAACGTTGGTTCTGACCTTTCCTCTGCAGACGGACCGGACACACTCCACCTGCTGGCCCGTCTCCAGCTGGAAGGCTCGACAGCGCTTCATCTCCTGGTCCCAAAGCTTCACCGCTCCACCCTCTTTGGTCCTGATGAACAATTCCAGAACAACGCTTCAGATTCTGACAACAGCTGAAACATTCATCAGTTTAAGTTTTTAAACAAGAGTTTTCAGCCTGACAGGAAGTCGACAGAATCATGTTTTATTCTCCAAGAACCTGGAAAGATCTGAAGCTGAAGGACTAACAGTTTCCTTAATTAACAGAGAAAAAGCTCAGCTGCAGACAAAACTTTGAAAAAACATCAGTGAGTCTGTTTTAACTCTAAAATAGAAACAATAAGATCCTGTTTTTTTCTGAAATGAAAGTTGAAGCAGCGGTTTATTCAGCGCTTCACTCACGGCCGCTCCTTCCCACCGGTGACAATGAGTCCGTCTCTCAGTGTGGTGTACATGGTGAACACCGGTCCTGTGTGAGCCTTGGCCACCACCCTCAACAGGAAGTGATCTCGCCACACGTACACGTCCCCGTTGATGGCGCCAGTAAACGTCAGATTATTCTGTGAATACACACTGAGTCAGACTGAAGGGTCCTGGACTGAACTGTCTGCATGCTGCGCAGGTAGATTTGTTATTATCGAGGTGGTCGAAGGTGACTGCATCGATCTACCTCCAGAGACACCCAGGAAAAACCGGGCCAGAACAGTGCCAGATTTAGAAGAAGGGATGAGAAAGAACAGGGAACTCACAGCACCAAAGGCCACAGAGAGCATCGTCTGCATCCTGCCGTCCTCCACCGTCCCCACCGCCCCTTTCTTGTACATCAGAGCTCCTCCAGCCAGGGTCCAGAACTTCACATGTTTGAGTCCCACAGAAACAAACTGGGAGTCCGAGTCCGGCCTGAACTCCACCACGAAGATCCGGTCAGGATGTCCAGCTCTGCTGCAAACCCTGGATCCTGAAAGAGCGGTTCTGATTTCACATTTCTTTTATTCTGACCCATTACAATAAACAATAAAGCTGTAAAAGAATACAAAGATTAAGAAGCTTAAAAAATATATTGTAATAAATATTAAACAATGATTAAATATTTTTAAGCACATATTTGCAATTCTAGCTTGGATTAAATATGTTTAATTACCTGTTAGATTTACATATTTTATTTTTTTTACATAATCTTTTTAGCAAATGAATGTGTATATAAATATAAAGAAGTAAGGAAAATCAACAGTTCAATGTCCAAAAATAAATGTTCAATTTTAGTTACACTTTTCTTTGTTCTAATTTAATGAAATGTTTATTAACCTGTTGTAAGCAAATAGATTTATTTTTCCCCCTATTTCTTTTTATTATATATTTACAGAATTTATAAATACAAAATAATTCAAATAAATTTTAATAATGAAATATTAAGAGAAGAGTTTATTAAAAATTAATCAATTACAAATTTAAAATAAAATAATCAAAAACAAAAAGAACCTATGCATCTATGTAATATAAAAAACAGAATTTCTAAATCAATTATTCATACAATTTGATTTTATATTTATATATTTAATCATTTTTCTAAATGCATCTCTTCTCCTCCTTTTATCTAGTTTTTGTTTTTAGAAATGTACTTGTTTAATTCTTATTTTTAAATTTTATATATTTTATTTTTATTATTTTAGCTATCAGTTTTGTTAGTAAACATATCTGGTGAGTTATAATTTCTTAAAATGATAATACTAAAAAAGTCACACAAAAATGTTCCAGATTAAACTTTATTTTTGATTCTCCTCATTGGTCGATGGTAAAATCATTCCCACCTTCCTGCCAGCGCCAGACAGTGATGGTGTGTTCAGGTTCGACTCCGACAGACAGCAGCAGCTTCCCAGTGGCGCTGAAGTTCACATAGCCGACTCCTTTGGTGTGCGGCGAGCGGAGGATGGACAGAGTCTGTTTGCTCATCGCGTCCCAAACGTGGATAGAGGGATTCGTACCTGCACGTGAAGAACCACACAGGAAGTGATGTCAGCTTTAAATGAGGTCAGCAGGCCAAACAACAGCAGCAAAGTTTCAGAACAAACCAAGCAGAAGGAAGATGACAGCAGCGGACAAACACCCTGAGAACCAGACCAGAACCAGCACCAGCTGGGCAGAGCACGCATATCTACGTCTTTCATCCTAATGAAAGTTCATCTTCTAAAAACTTATGCAGTTATTGTAAAATTAGATTTGGAATCAAAAGAAGGAATATCTCAAATTAAAGTGTTCTGATTGTAATCTGTCCGCAGGTTTTCTCTGGTTTTCAAGGTGTTTGCTGAGATGGGAAAGACGGCAGGTTGGTGAATAATTTACCTGGGATTTCACTGACGTCACCTGACGTGAGAGCGATGGGGAAATAAGGCCGGCCAAAACACACATAAACAAATAAACAAAAACAAATAAAACCTGCCATGAGTTGCTTTAAGAAGACGAGGAATGTGCAGGGAAAAGAACGCTTCATCTGACAGTTTCCCACCCGACCGTTCTTCCCGACCACTATTTTCTCTAAGCTGAATCAGCGATCGAGCCTTCTTAGCAGATTACACAAAGACGAGTTCTGGCCCGGGCACCACAGAACAGAACTGCTTTTATCGACAACTGAAGGTGGGATCATAGGAACTAATTAAAGTGTTGTGAGTCCCATCTTTAAAACTCCAGAAGTAGTTTCTATTTGCATCCACATACTGTCTAACAGTTTGGCTCAGGAGCTCTGGTGCTGGTAGAAACCTGTGGACCAAGACGACCGTGTAGAACTAGAGAGGTTTTAAGACCCTGAGCTGGTTATTTAAAGCACGAAACACTGAGACACTGGAGGTCATCTAAATCTAACAATCATCGGATTCAGGTTTTTGGTATCAGGTATATTTAGCACTGGAACAGAAGCTAACTGTCTCGTATCATCCCACAGTTTAGTTTGATATCCCTCAGAGTTTAAGTCGGTTGAAGTGCCCCACAGAGTTACTTACACCTTTTACTTCTGAATCTATCAAGGCCATTTCTGACCCTGCTCTGTTTTCTAATACATCACCAGGAGGTGTTAAGAAAACAATTTAACTCTTGTTTTCCAGCACTGCTGTATGAGTGGAGCGTTCACAAATGCTGCTTGTTGTTTAAAACAGTGTTGATCAATTCAGGTGGTGATGTAACGGCATCTGTTGCAGGAATACTGGGAAAAACACAATTATTTATGTAGATTTCATAATGTCTCTACAAAGAGTCCCACAAGGTTCATTGTTGGTGTCCTTTCTGTTTACAACACACACTACCTTCTTGTGCAGATCAGTCACCAAACATTGCTTTACATATATGCAGATGATACCCACATCCACCTAATGATTGCACAAGATAATGTTGGGGTTTCAGCAAGAATCTAAAGTTGCCTCTAGCAGAGATCGAAATGGAGGCATCAGTTTCAACTGAATCATGAGTAGCTCCTGACAATCACTGGAAAACAATTCTAACAGCAAATAGTTGATTCTTTTCTTTATCTGAGCAAAAGTTTGAAGACCTTTTACATGTTAAGGCTACTTTCAACTTGCTCCCCTTGCAGTTATAATAGACCACCATGTTTTCCAATTGTTTTCTGCTGCTTTGTCAGTAGAAATAAAATACAGATGAAAATAGGAAAGAAAAGCAGGACTGGTTTAGTAAAGATGAGTTGGCAGAGTAACACACAGCCATGCACAAAGAGCATTACAAATCTTACAGGAAACGTATGTAGATAAAGGCTGAGCGTACCGATCTGTCCGGTTGCAATGATGTTTTTGTATTTCGGATGCTGGTTGACGGTCAGACACAGGATGTCATCTGTGTGTTCCAGGTAGAAACTCTGAGTTCCTGCAGTGCAGAAAGGAATAAATTATAAGAGTAAAAACTTGTCTGTACAGATGTTCTGTGGTCTCTTCTGGAGAGATTGATGAACGAAACTTTACAAACAGGTTTGTTTTAGTGCAAAATCTGAATTCATGAGTTAGATTATATCTGAGCTGATAGGTAACAACCTATCCTGTGTTTCCCGGTCAGACTGTGTAATAAGAACACTGACTGCATTGGTACCATTGCTGAGACTGTGGACGATGGCAGTGGCAGCAGTGTGATAGACGATATCAGAGCCATCGTTGAGGTAGTGTAGGTTGTTCCGACAATCAAAGCCTCTGAAACCAAAGACATGGTCCAAAACCAGGTCCTACAGATGGAAAACAAAGAGAAATAACGATGAAGATGAAGGTAAACAGAGTGGTACAAAATAAAGCACAGTGTGCCATACCTCGACCAATCTCTTTTTCTTGGACACGTTGTTCTTCTGTAGTTTCTCTGGCTGTGGTGCTGCTCGACTCACCGGAGGCCTGATGAATCAATCGGTAAGTTTATCATCAAAACATTAAAAAAATAACTCACAGAAACACAACATGGTCCAAGTCAACTAACTACATGACAAAGACATGTGATATTGTTCTATATTATGTCATAATTAGACAATGTGGGGAGATGTAAGACAGCAGAGACAATAGAAACAGGAAGTGGAGACAAACCACTGACAGGTTCAATTAATTAAGACAGATGTTTCTTTTTGCAACCGTGTGTTTGTGACACTGAGGATGGAACTACTGCAGAGATGTGCAAATGCACAACACAAGCAATCTATTCAATGAACTTTACAACATCTCTAACGCATCCATCCATCCATCCATACTTGAGACATAGGGTTTTGGGGTTTCTAGAAATCCATAGCCCAGAACCTCCAAACAGGTTCTGGGTCTTCTCCCCCCTCGTCAAGTCAAGATTATTTGTGTAGCACATTTCGACAGCAAGGCAGTTCAAAGTGCTTTACATGGTAAATACATAACAAAATAAACAAACAAAAAAGAAACATGACGTTACAGCTAAATTAAAAAGACATAATGAAAAGTTGTAATCCAGACTAGTATTAATTGATGTTCCAGTCATTAATCAAAGGCAGCTTTAAACAGGTGGGTGTTTTAGCCTTGATCTAAAGGAACTTTGTGTTTCAACATCTTTGCCGTTTTCTGGAGGTTTGTTCCAGATTAGAGGAGCACATCTTGCTGGGACGTTAGTCCTTTAATCCTGGAAATGTTCTTCAGCTGACAGAAGGCTGACTTTGTAACTGTCTTTATGTGTCTCTGAAGGTTCATGTCTGAGTCCATCACTACACCCAGATTTCAAGCCTGATCACTAGTTTCTCGCTGTAATAACTGAAGCTGTGTGCTGACTCTAGATCATTCCTCTTTAATATGATCCCTAGCGGGAGATACTTGAACAGCCTCCACAGACAGGGACCCAGGAGCACCTGATCAGTTGACGCCCTAAGGAGGATATTCATTGTAGTCGCTTTTCTCCAATATTTCTGTGAAGGGACTAATAAATCCCTCTATCCTGATCCATTCTGTCATCATTCATGAACAAAAGACCAGAAGAGAGTCCACCCTCCCTTCTGCGATCAAGCTGTGTGTGAGGCTTAGTCCAACTATTTCCAGTAGGTATCTGTCAACCGTACTTGCCAATGAGATGACGTTTCATGTCCCTGTGGAGATATTCTGACAGGAGGAACTGTCATGCTCAGACCCCAGCCTTTGCTAGCCACCTTACTCCCCCCAGCTAGTGTGCTCATGTGGAGGGAGTGTCTGTTGTTATTATAGGCTGGGCCTGACTGAGCCCCAGGAGCCAAAACCTGACAAGCTTTGCCAAATATTTTAGCCTTGATATGAATGTATTATTACCAGGGATGTTTTATCCCTTAGTGAGGACCCCTTATGATGATTATGTTCATTCCCAAGACAGACAGAGACAGATGGATGGACAGGTGGACAGGTATTACCTGGATCCCCTGGAGAGCAGAGGAACAGAGTAGAAAATACTTACAATTGCACTTGTTAACAAGTATATACATTTACACTAACAACCTTAAAAACACACACACACACACACACACACACACACAGGTTTCATGCTTTTGAGCACCAACCATGTGGCTGGCTGTGGCTACAGCTACATGCTAACAAAATGCTACCACCCCACTGCATCTTAGCTGTCAGGCTAGTGAAGCTAACTGAGCTAACATGAACAATTTCCCCCTCACTTTTCTCCATTCTACTCATTAAGATGATATGACATTATATGTAATATTATCTGTCCACATCTACCAGGTAAAACATTATGACCATTATGGGAAGAAGAAGGTGAGGTGGCTGGCTGCTATGGACACAGTTCTGTCCAGAAACCTTGGCTACTACCATTCTTGTTTAAGTCAGTTTAACATGTAGCTCTTGTGTAAATATTTTTGTTGACCCAGTATATTTGTTGTTTATTTTGTGGGTTGGTCAGTTTCTTTCTTATATTACTGAAGTAATGTGGATTAGGAGCTAAAGTTGGAAAGTTTCTTATGGTTAAAATATCTGTAAAAAATATTTGCCTTTCAGGAGTCTTAATTTAACTTGATGTAGACTTGAAAAGTATCTAAATAGGAAGTATCAGGTTATACTGATTTGACAATGCCTGCCTCCAGGGAAATGCAAATTAAAAACACACCACATATTAGAGGGACAAAAGTAAGTGTCAGAATCCAGGAGCTTTTGGTAAATTCGGTTGTTAAACTTCAAGAGTATTATAACACCGGAACTTATAGTATTTTGTACCATAAACCAGAAGGCTCCCGATTCTCTTCATGGGACAACATGGTAACAGTGGTGGGGGAGAAAAACAAATCCAAGAGTGAGAGAAAAGAACAAACAGGCATTTCAGATCAATGGACGACAAGAAAACTGACAAAAGCAGCTCAAAAATACAGATACTAAAACTATGAAGAAGTATTACTGCCTCAGGTTCTGAGACTGTTGAAAAAGATTTTTCAAGATTCCAGTAGGAATGTGAAGGAAACCAGTTGACTGGGTTGCTTGCTGGGAACACAGAAAAATATTTTATTACTTCTGTTGTAAAGAGAAGAAAAAAAGGTTTTCTGCAAATTTGCCGAAGGTGCCAACTGAGGATTGTCAGTGGATGGATTTGAATATTAATGAACCACTGATGAACCACTGATGAACACTGGAGAGAAGGTCGCGTTCTGTTTGAATGTTTAAGGAGTAAAAACACAGCCAGCCACAGATCATGCAGAAATCAACACATGCAGAGAACGCAAATAAAGACACACGTTGATTCCCATCAGCTGCAACCACTGATCCAACACAGCAAGAAGAGGAATAGATGTTTTATTAAAAGTTGAGCTCGAGCTCCACTTTAGTTTAGGTTTCAGTTCATAAGGTCAAATAGAAGAAGGCGGGACCAAACTCCGCTGTTCAGAGCTGAAGCAGGTCAGACTTTCATGCCTCACAGAGAAACTACTCTGATAAAATGGGCTGACCGAGATTAACAGCATCTAAACATTCAACATGGGATTATTGTTTTATTAATGGTGAAACATTACCGCCGTCTGATGATAAAGAAACCCTGCAGTACCAACTTTAAACATTAGGGGGAGCCTGTTTTTACACTCTCACAGGAAGGTAAATGTTCCCCTGTTGGACAGTTTACTTTAGTAATTAATACATTTCTGTAATTTGTGTCTCTGGAATCCAGCGAGATTATAACTTTATGAAATGTTTTCCTGCTGAACCTTTCCTCCTCCTGTGCAGCTGGATCTTCACCAGCTTCCACGCTGATTCAAGGCCTCTCCATCTGGTGCAGCTTCAGACCTTAGAGCGGCAGCGTTTGTGGGTTCCTACCTCTCCTCAGCAGACAGCTCCTTCAGCTGCTGGTGAGGTTTGGTTCCTCTCATCTCTCTGATGCTGACGGCG